>JALJCO010009078.1:0-12090 GCA_023101725.1 Atherinomorus stipes
ATCAAGACTTTAACAAGGGAACAGTGTTAAGACTTATTTCATATTTCTGTTTTTTATTTTCATTTCCCTTATTTTAAGTATTATTAATATAAATATTTACGAATATAAGTCCAGATCAGAGGTACCTTGTTGGTGGTGGTTGCAGTTAAGTGGCTGCAGTGATTGTCTGCTGTCCTTCTCACTGTGGGTTCATTGGTAATTTGCCATTATGCACTCAAAAATATTCATGTTATGATTTTATATAAAAAAAAACAACAACCTGTAAATAGTTCATTTGCATTGTGAAAAACAATGAATCTCAACTCTGAGGCTATTCTGCAAATAGTTACAGTATCAAATAAACAACAAATCAAGAAAATCAATTTCAGACTTAAGTTGTCTTCCTGGTCTTCATTATATTTCTTTGTTCTCCATTATTATTGAATGCATTCTGCATCGTTTCTGTTTAAAAAAACCTTCTGGTTGCTTAGTTCCAGCTGTATTTGTATACTAGAAGAGAGGCTTGTGGTCCAACGTCAGGCTTTTCCGGGTCCTTCTAATGAATTTCCGTCTGATTGGCTGGCCCCCGTCAGTGTATGAAGGAAGCTCCGCCCTCCGCTCTTATTTCGGTTACAGACAGGAAATAGAGCCGACAAACAAGTTTGTTCCGCCATGCTAACAAACAGTTAGCTAATTAGCTTTGCAACTCCGGTTACATTCGTGCCGTCTTTACTTTCTAGTGTGTAGTGGAGGGTTACCTGCCTTCCAATGGACAGATAGAAACCCCACGTGGGATACGCTATTTGCAACGTTACGTAGAAGGGCAAGGCTGTTCCCGATTCGCTTTCTCTTCGTATTGTTTCTGTGATGAGGGAAGCACAGCTGACTGGGGGAACGCAACGCTAGCAAGTCAGCATGTGGCAAAACAAGGGGAAACCCTCCGCATTTCAGAAAGAGCAAGTTAAACGGGTTTTCAGTGGAAGGAGGCCTTTAAAATAATGTGCAGATTTAAGCCCCACCCAGTTCTGTTCAAACCACACCCGCTTTCCGGTTTTAGTCCCGCCCACTCCGAGTACAGATACAGATAATTTAGATGGTTGAACAGATACAGATACAAATAGTGGTGTACTCGCTCATCCCTACCGACTTCACTGTTTCCCCCTGTCCCAGCTTGTGCCCAACCATTGCCACACAGAGATCGTATTTGGCAACCCGCAATGGCGGCATGTATTTACTTGAAGATATAAACATAATGCCATTGTCAAACCCGTTAAAATTTATTTTATATTTATTTTCAGGCTAAATATGATTTTTTTAAAGGAAATATTGTACTTTCAGTCTGCGCCCCTCCAAACGACTTGTGGAGGCATTATTTTCTTTAAAAAATATAGATTTTAATAAGAATGTTTCTATATTCAACCTTTAACACCCTACAAATTCACTGTTTCCTTCTCATCTGGTCTTCGTTCTGTAATGTGGCCCCAAGTGTCTCTGTCTAGTATCAAGCATATGCATGCGATTATATAAACAACTATGCTCATGTTGTTGCGGGTTGCGTACATTTATGTGAGGTAAAAGAAAAAAAAAAGGTCAGTCTCTGCCGTGTTCATGCTAGTTGAGCCACTGCAGTGTTTTTATACCATTCTGAAATCCATTTTCACATCTGGACTCCAAGAACTACTTAGAAAAAAATTTAGACAGTAGATACCATTTACATTCCTTACACCTGTTTCCACCATCAACAATTAACTTTGCTCGGTCAGATAGAATAGATTTAAGTCTTTTTTTTTGGCAAAAACATATCCAAAAAACTTTATTTATTTGACTCATTTACAGAGAATGAGCCCACTTGCAAACTTGCTTCAGTGTTTTCAGAGTATATTTGTCCCACTAACAGGTCACCGCACTGATTTTACCCACTGAGAACTGCACGCTGTTTTATAACTTTCTGCTTGACGTTATGCGCTGGAAGTTTTTACGCATGAAGCAGGACAGGTTTTGAGTTTGAAAAACACAATGTATTTAATTGTTTTCATTTCATTTATTGTTGATCCTGAGCTAATGCTGACCATATCGGCAAGACCAGAAAGTACTGCCTTCTTGCACCGTTTAGTTCTGCCCCTCCTTAAAGCTTATTCCATACTCCGTGACAAGCGAGAACCTCCTTCTTGTTCATTGAGGCCATGAGAACAAAATGACGTCATTTTGCTCTAGCGGACTGAGGAGGTCTTGCGGCTTGCTCTCAACAGAACTTTCTTCTCGTGGGGCTACGAGAAGTATTGTGTTATTGGTCAGATTCGGAGAAGCTTGAAGCTGAGAGTTACTTCTGCAGTTCTGGAGATGCAACATTAAATTAATAATTTTAATAAACAGCTGATCAAGGTGATGAGAAAGTATGACAACACACGTAGCATTCCAATACGCGGACACCACCACGTGCACAGAGAATGTTTGAGAAACATGGTCATTTGATTTATGCATAACACCTCTGTTGCTGGCAATGTGGAAAGACTTTAACTGAGTAACACACCTCTTGCATGATTTTCTTTCTGTTTTTGAGTGGGACATATGTCCCTTCATTCCAACCACAGTACTGGGGGATTTTTGCTTGAGTTTAAAAGCGTTATAGTTGACACACACACACAAACACAGTGAAATACATATGTTAAAAATAAAAAATCCTCTATTTTAGTTGCAGTAACTGAAATTATTAACCAAAAAGCAGTCATATCTTTGCATTAAATAGGTTTACATATGTCTAGCCTTCTGTAACCAAACCAATAAACCAGCTAACCAATGGTTTCAGCTAATGCTAATGCTAAGCTGAGTCAGGGTACAGTAAAGTGCATCTGAAATCCAGTTACAGACACACTTTCATAACTTACTAGATAGTCCTGCAGCTCGCCTCACTTTTCTCCATTTTGGTCTTGGTTGACCACAGATGACATCATAGATCTCTGATATTCCCCTGACTGTGTCCTCCATTTTCTGTTACATAATTGTCATTCATTTATAAATAAATCCACAGTCTCACTCCCAGTGACATCGGAATGATATCAATGCTCAGAGGTTGTTGTTATGCAAATTATCAGCTATAGTAGAGAGCTTTTCAGTCCGTATCCATTTATTGGTTTCCATTTACATCGGCTATTGCAATATAAATCTCCAACATGTTTTAATTGACTTTAAATGCGGTCACCCTGCACAATTCATTCAATTCACTTTTGGCCTGAATGAAGCATGAGACGACAGCTTGCTAAACAGAATTTGATCTAGAAAGCATCTTTTTTTTTATCGTTCTTCATCGTTTGGACAGATGTTTGTAGGTTAAATTGGTCCTGTGGTTTTCCAATACATACAATGTGCTGCAGGCAGCTCATGCATGTTGGGGTATCGTATCAGTAGTAGATAAAACCCTAAAGGTGCTGTAAACCTGGAATCTCCAACAACCAGCACAGAATCTGGTGGAAATGTGTTGCCGACAAGAGGTAGGTGCTGCAATGCTTAATGCTGCTTTTAACCAGGGCAAAAGAGAGCTCCAAAACACTCTGAGCTGTATAAGTACATCCAATGTGCTACCCACAATGTTTTATTCATTATAATTCATTTGATTAAATTAGAATCTAATTGACATTTGGAGATAAATGAAGAGTTTTACAAAATCAAAGCTAACACATTTTCCAAGTTAAGGTCAACTTTCATTGGATGAATATAACAGGAATGTCTTGTTGTCAAATAACATAAAATTTTTTGTTGCATTTGCAAGCTTTAAGGATAAAAAAATGTGCATAGTAGTCATTTTGGGAATGAAGCTAGTTTTACAGCTTTAAATTGTACAAACATTTCTGTGCAACAGTGTTTCTACAATAATTAAAGTTGACAGTCTCCATTGTGATATTTGATGTAAATAAGAGCTACTGCAAATGACACGTTTCCTATTATCCTGTGACACTGAGTTAGACAGACAGCTACAAGACTAGAGGAGTGAAGTGCTTCAGATGGACTTTTTTTTTCTTGCTTGAACTTCATTTGTGTATTTTCAAGCTGATGCAGACTCTTCCTTTGGTAAGGTGGAAAAAGCATCTCGTCCAATGATGTTCGAAGGCAAACTATACTGTTGTTCTAACTCCAGCCAAGGAAGTTTCGAAGAGCAAGTAAAGATTAAACAGTGACTGAAAGCAAAAGGTGATGCTCAAAATAAAGTATGAAAACTTTCTTGGTTCTTAAGGTTCTTGGTCCTGCCATTTAACCCTTTAATCACCACAGTGTTACATTAAAAATAACAGGGTTACGGCATGCCTAACTAACATTTAGTATCATCTTGTGTTTGCTACTGTAGCTACTAATGTATTTCTAATGTTGAGATCAACGGGGCGTTCACAAACATTGGACAAATTACCAACAAGGGCTAGCAGGCTAAACGCCATTGCTCAAGTTTACAACTCACCGCTACCTGGATGTTCGCCGTTAATATCTGCGTATGGTCCGGGTTTCGGGGTTCAACAGAATCAATCTGTGTCTTGCTCTGGTTTCTCTGGAAATCCGCCGTCTCCAGTACATTCAACACACTCTATCAACGCGTGTTTTGTTTACAACTCAGCCACGCTCAGCCACTCCAGCCAGCTGGGACGCGCTTACTTCCGTCTGGTTGCCATGGATACACACAATCCAGTTTGCAGAGCGACTACCGGGCGCGGTGATTAAAAAGCATATGTGAAACAGAGCCGTATTAGTTGAAAACTTAAACATTGTAACTTTTTCACTTCTGCGGCAGCGCCTGGCTCGACCTAAAAAAAGTTTCCAAAACTGCAGCACATCTGAAGCCACCTTTAAACTCTTATAATATTGTTCCGCACCTCCCATCAATGAAGGCTGCTGAAATTACACCACTATTTATTTGCCAGCTCCTTCAAAATTTGTCAATTCATTCTGTATGCCCTGTGCTGGCTTTTGAAAAAGATTTTGCCATGTTACAGGAAATATGTTGCAATTTTTTTTTCAATTTGATTTAAGGTTCAGCTCATCTGCTCGGAAACAGAAACGATGAAACACAGCACAAGTCCACATCATTTCTGTTTTCATTTCTTCCTGTCCTCCCTTTTCTGTACTTCATCTCACTCTTGTGTGAACGTGTGATGAGCTGTAAATTAGTCATGTCTCTTTATATCTCAGAATATCTGCTTCCTCTCTTCCTGTGGAGGAGCCCAGCAGGTTGCTTCACATCTCCATGACTCCGGATGGAGGAGAGATAAAACACAGGTAAATGTGCTGGGATGCGTTCAGTCTGTTACTTAGTAGGGCCAGGATTTAGTAATGAGGGAATGTGTGTGTGTGTGATTGATGGAGACAGCGTTTCTCCACACTATCAGTGTGTAGGAGAGTCAAGATTCAAATATTATGTTCACTGGCCCCTTTATTAGACACACCTTACTCGTACTGGGTTGGGGCTTCTTTTGACTGAACTGCCTTAGTTCTTGGTGTCATAGATTCAATAAGGTGTTGGAAACATTCCTCAGATATTTTGCTCCATATTGACATGATAGCATCACATAGTTGCTGCATCCATGATGAGAATCTCCCGTTCTACCAGGGCCGGCTCCTGGAATACATTCATGAGGGGGCATGCAGAAATGGGAGGGGGCATCGTGTGTACACGTCAGGCTTAAGCCCATTTTTTGTTATTAATAATTAAGTGTTTTCTTAATGGGACTGAGTTGTTAGAGTTTAACTCCCAAGAAATGGATTGCAGTTTGTCAGGCCTCTCCACTAAGACCTGTCCAGCTTGAATGTCCCACCCAAGACCAAAGCTCCTGCTGGTATAGCTGTTAGGGTCACTGAGGCAAACAAATCCCCTGCAATCCCCTAGGGAAAACAGAAAATGTCAATTATATATATATATAAAAAGAAACAAATCAAATATATTTTGCAGAAGATTTGGGAACCAAAACCATAAGAATTGTCTTATTGGACAGCCATTAGACATGTATGCATCTCCAATCAATTTGGACCTATAACTACACACACACACACACACACTATATACAGTATATATATATATATATATATATATATATATATATATATATATATATATATATATATATATATGTATACAGCTGTGTGAAAAAGTTTTTGCCCCTTTCCCAATTTCTTACTTTTTTGCATGTTTGTCACACTTAAATGTTTCGGATCATCAAACAAATTTAATGTGAGTCAAAGATAACACAAGTAAACAGAAAATGCAGCTTTTGAATGAAGATTTTTATTAGTTAGGGGGGGGGGATCCAAACCTCCATGGTCCTGTGTGAAAAAGTGATCCCCCCCGGTTAAAAATTTTCGCACAGCTGTACTGTATATCGTATATATATATATATACACATATATATATATATATATATATATATATATGTGTGTGTGTGTGTGTATGAAGAGACCACCCTAGTTTTCTCATATTTCTTGGTCATTTTAATGCCTGGTACTACTAAAAGTACATTTGACAGGACAAATATAATGATAACAAAAATAGCTCATAAGAGTTTAATTAAGAACTGATATCTAGCCATTTTCCATGCTTTTCTTGATAAGTGATTTTGGTTATTAAGTTGTTACATCAATATATGGCATTGTACTGCCAAAAGCAGCTTTTAGGCATTATATTTTCTTTTCTGTCTCACATCATTCACACCCCAGTTGGTACTTGATTGCATAACGATTATTTTTGATGACAAGGGTGGTGATTTTCTCAAACAATCGCAACCAAATAGAGCTAACCACCTGACCATTAAATCCCTGACAACAGTTCCTCAGGGGGAAATGGGAAATATTAACAATAATAGCCTAAATAGGCCTACTAAAAAGAAAAAAAAAAAAAAAAATTATAAAAACCATCAACAATGTACTTTTTATTCTAATCTACATCACGCTGTTGTCTACAGTCTGAGTTTGGTTAAAACAGATGCAGAAGGCACCATGAAGCTCTTGGAATGAATAAAGAGTAAAACTTAGAGCACAGGTCAGGACGTTTATTCACATACGCATTCTCTATCTCCGCCTCTCTCCTCTTTCCGCCACACTGTTGGTGACAGCAACTTTCTCAGCAGCATGTGACGTTTGGCCTCCACAGAAAACGGAGCGACCTCCCCATAACTTGATGTGAAAATGAGCTGAAATTAAACCTTTTCTTTCACTCTCCTGCGCTGGACAGCAATCGCACATACATGCCTACATTATGAATGAATATATTTTCTTTTTCCTCTTGTGCACCGTGCGCCAGTCACAAAATGCAGTTTGGACACTTGAACACTGCCCATTACAAACTCTGTCTCTGCAGACACCAAGCCATCAGGTGATCGCTAGTCTTACTTGACAACATGGATGATGTGATAATTCACTTATCCATGGTAGATGCACAAAAAACAAGGAGAAGTGATTAAACAAAGAGCAACCACATAGTTGGACTGGCTAAATAACCCTTTGCTTGATTCTTATTCACCTTAAACGCTGGCATGATCAAATAAAGTGGAAAGTCCAGCCGTAGCAGAAACAGTTTGCTCTGAAACGCCTCTGATGATAGGCGGACAGTGCAGCTCCGCAGCGTTCCCACATTCGGTGTGAGGATGCAGCTGATGGTCCTCTGAGCCGAATCAGCGGCTGAACAGAACTCTACAGACAGTAGGTCCTCCAGCAGCCAACACCTGGCACGCGCGTGGAGGGGGGTGTTGATGTGGAGTGGTGCGGGAAAAGACTTTAGGAATCGCTTGCTTTTTCGTCAGATTTGATTTGAGGGGGCACAGTGTTTGTTTGGGGGGGGGGTAGTACCCCCTCTTGCCCCTGCCTGACGCCAGCCTCGCGTTCCACCACATCCCATAGCTGCTCTGCTGGATTGAGATCTGGTGACCATGGAGGCTATTGGAGTACAGTGAACGCATCGTCATGTTCAATAAATAAATTTGAGGTGATTTGAACTTTGCGACATGGGAACAATACTTACTGAAGGTAGGTTGTAGCATTTAAAACATGCTCAGTTGGTGCTGAGGGGGCGCAAAGTGGGTAAAAAAATAAGCCATAGATAAGCAGTTGTAACAGTGTGATGTTGTCCAGACAGTTTGGTCAGTTTGAGTAAAGAATACCGTGAAAGGAAGTGAAGGAACTGTGTGTCAGTCCCTGCAGAAATTATGTCTCCTGGACTATCGTGAGTGTAAATGTGCCCTGCAAGTGAATGCAAGATACAGTATGAAGATATTTGTGACAGGAAAACTAAAGGTGGATCAGTTTAGTATTTTATGACAAAAACTGTCAAATTCCAAAAGGTTTTAATAGTCTTTACCCATTTTCAAACGATAAACCATTTTTGACATTTATATAGAGTCGTCCGCAAATTTATTCCAATCAAAGAATAGGCTAAATTGACAATAGACAAACTAAACAAACTAACAATGCATAAAAATTTACAAAATTACAATTTAGGGAAATAAATTATTTTGAATTGTGGTTCAAAATAAAAATAATAATAATGATAATAATAATAATAATAAAAACTATCCCAGACACATTAGAGTACCTTTCCCATGAACATTGGACCAAAATATCTGTCAACAGGTGTAGAAGTCTTTTTGAATATTAGAGAAAACATCTGATTGTAGTGATAGCCTTAAAGTGTTGCTCAACAAAATTTTAGCTTCGGGGCCCCATCATGCTTGTTTGCTATTTTTTTGTTTGTTTGTTTTTAATATTTTTGTTGAACCACAATTCAAAATCAATATCATGATTTTCATAGAATATTTATTTATTTTTACTTTAGTCAATTTCAACTTATTTCATTGACAGCTGATTTTTTTCCATCTTTATTTGGAGGGTATGAATACGTTTGAGGACGACTGCCCCTCTTTTGGAGATGGGAGTTGCTATGGAAAGATTATAGCAAACTGATGAAATAGCATAGAGAAATCCTCTGCTTCATGATTTACTTATTGATGACACTGAAAATGAATTTAACACAATTTAACTTTTTTTCTTATTTCCAAATAATTCCTATTCAAAATTTAATATGACACAAACAGCTCCATAAACAAGTAAAATTGCATGATTGTTTTGGACATTTGAAACGGGATTTTCTATTTGTTTTACCGCAAACTTCCTCATTAATGTTATTTCTCTGTAAATGATTAACCAAAGCTTCTATTCAAGCATAAATTCACTGTTTGAAGCTGTTTTTGTTGCTGCACAAAGACATTTGGAGTTTATCCATAGGATAAAAAAAAAAATCCCTCTTTGTTCAGGATGATGGCTTCCCCTCAGTCTCAACATGTGTCGGGTCCAGTGAGGTTTAAATCTGCCCACCTGTCCACACACTAATCCTCCCAGCCTTATTACAAAACTGTGCAATTAATTAAAGGCTCAATCGCTGGGATTAGTAACCTACATTCAACCTGATACTCATATTAGTAACTTGAGTATCCACATAAATGATGTTTTTTTCAGGATTTAGCGGGAAAATGTTGATTCAAATATCATGAAATGCGCAAAATGAGTTTCAACTTTGAGTTCCAGCCACAAAAGAAAACATCCAACAACCAGAGGTGGGTTTAGTGCAACAGCAGTGCTCGTCTCATTTACAGTGGCATTACAGAGATTAAGATTATCTGTGCTGTATGTTTACAGCATAATGAAACAGGCCTGATATAATGACCATCAAATCTGGATTAGATCATTCACAGCAGAGGAGGGAATTTATTCCAGTGATTATTGTGAGCAGGCTGAGCTGCACGACAATCCCTGACTGGGCTGACGTATGCCTGAACACCTCACACACACACACCTTTTATACACAAATGCTCGGGCATGTTAATATTTTTATGTATTTTATTCCTTTTGTAGTTTTTTTTTCCCCACATTTCACAGTATTTTACTCCCACTCCTGTTCACTTTGTGCACACACACATGAAAAAAACGCTTGGACACACACACACACAGCAACCAGGAGCTCTATCAAAGGTGTATTTATGTGTCCGTTGTGTGCATCTGTGTGTACAGGGCCGTTACAAAAGCAGGTTATGGCAGCACAGAAATGACACGGTGCAACAGATGATGGGCATTATCCCATCAACCTGCTGTTTCTCTACTCACTCTGTCCCCTCTATGTTCTCTTTGAAAGGACAGCAGGAGTGTGTGTGTGTCTGTGTGTGCATGAGAGAGAGATGGATGAAGGGAGGGAGTCCTTTCACACACACACATGCACACACACACACACTTTCATGCACATGCACACTCTGCACCTGTCACAAACAGCCTGTCAGAGCAGAAGAAAAAGTTCAGTCATGAGGAAGAACTGAGGAAAGGGATGTTTGTTTGAGCTGATTTGGGATTTTAGAGCCATGACTGATAATAACTTGGTTAAAGATGTAATTTTATAACAAAATTATACTTCTTTTGAGGTTATGTCTGCTCTTATTAAACAACCGTTGCCCCAGTATTGAATGAGTTTTGAGTTCTAGCAACATTAGCACAAGATTCCTTAATTTTACTAGTGTAATTTTAACAAACAACACACTGAGTTGCAAATGTAGTATTAGGAGAGGTGTATTGGCAAAAGATGTTTAATATTCATCAGAAAGCATATTACAGTTGCTGCCAGGTTTTAAAGTTTGGGAGGTACATGACAACATGATATGAGAGCAGCATGTGTCACCTGAGGCACAATTCATTTTCCTATGTGCTTCCATGCTCATGGTAATTAAAGTCACCAGTAAACAAAATAATTGGACCTTGAAAAGAAAAAAATCCAAACTATGGATGATCAGGAATTGGGATTTTCCTGACAAGATTTGCTAAGGTACTTTTTCCACTTCTGCCTCAATTGTACGGCCAAGTGTTAAGTAAGCTAATGTTCATGAGCTTGGCCTGACTCAGGTTATGGCAGGTGTTATTATGCTTATCCTTCATGTGGTATGGGAAAGATGATCCTTTCCACTTGTTAAATGGAAATTACCAGTGCGTTGTGTTCAAGTGCTTTGTTGTCGTAATGAAGTTTAACAATGGAGGCTATCTTGACTGACTGGCTAGCTAGCTGCTGGCTAGCTAGCTACTTCTGCTCTGAGGAAGTAAATAATAACCATATTTTTACGAACAAAACTAAGTTTAAATGGTGATGTTATTAAAGTTCTGTACGTCACAGAATCATCCCGGCTACTAACTAACCACATAACAGCAGCAGAAAACTTTAAACAGAATGTATTGCTTCCCATTCAGGATATTTTCATTGCTCTCCGCCATGTTGAAAGGACAAAGTTTACTTCATCTCGGCAACTCGGGCATCATAAAATTGCAGTTTCCCAGTGGAAATTACGCCATAAGTGGGTGTTCAAGTGCAATTTTGATGTCGGACTTTGGTATTTACCATAAATACAATACCACATGAAGACAGCAATTCCAGACGTTACCCAAATTAACACGCAGATTCCGGTCACACCTGGTGGATATAAGTCTGAGTTGAAACACCCACACTCAGCCAGGGAGGAATTATTTGTTCTCTCTTACTTTATGTAACTTTTAACTGGATAGTTACAGCTCCTACAGATACAGGGTGTCTGAAACGTCACTCACTCAGTGAAAATAAATTATCTGTGGAAGCTGTATCCAGTTGTGCGGATCCATCTTTTCATCTTTGTTCATCTATGGTTTGAAATTTTTCTTGGGATGTGCGGGATTTTTCAGTTTTTTCTTGTAACGTTTACTGCCCACAGGTTGGAGGATTCTTCGTAACTTTTCAATGCAAACAGGTCAACAACTCAACAAAGTCACCAAAGAGCTACAGTAAAAGCCTCAACAGCACTAATTGAATTTTGATTGGCTAAAAAAATCATCTGAGCCAGGTAGGTCTGACTCTTGCCGAAAATTAAATTGCGGTCTACACTTTTGAATACTCAGTTTTCTTCACAGTTCATGATCTCTATCAATGTCATGGCAAAAACCCATAATGTAAAAAAACAAAGAAACAAACACACAAAAACAAACAAAACCAAAAAAATATACATTGTTGTGTGGCCACAGATTACAAAGATGTGGGGAAGAGATGATTTGGTTGCAGAGCAATACGTAACTGGAACGAAGTAC